>CM057810.1:108068837-108098837 GCA_030067965.1 Latrodectus elegans
TTGGTACACATATTTTTTTTATAATGCAAGACAAATTTGAAAATTTCCTTTCCTTAAGAAGAAAAATATATTAGTGAAATAATCTAGACAAATATATTTAAGTGTCAAGAGAAATGAGGGAGACAGTGTTGCTCAGTAATGTAAGAGTGGGAGGTAATGATATCCTTAATGTAAGAGTGGGAGGTAATGATCCATATCCCTCCTGGGGGGTGCTAAATGACTAAAACTAAGACTAATGCGATTCAGAATTGAACTTCATCAGTCAAACTTTAGGCCAACATACAAGACACTTGGAAAAAGATTTGTCAAAAATCCTGTAAAGATGCTGTGCAAATTTCAGACTCAAATAGACCACGAAAGCTTTACACAACATTTAAATAATAAAACAGGTATTCTTTTATTTAATTTAGGCCAACATTGTAATTCAAGCACTATGAATGCAGATCATGTTCTTTTATGTCCAAAATTAGATAAAGCTCCTCAAACATGAAATGAGATAAGCAAATTGTACTGGAACGCCAGGACATTCATGAGTTCTTTTTGACGAATAAGCTTTTTGAATTCTTTTCCTTGTTAAAATTTTATTTTAATATTTTAAACATTCCCATGTTATTTTTACTGGTTTTTACTTTGAATGCCTGTTCTTTTTATTATATTTACTCTTCTGTAATACTTGAGTTATTTTCTACAAATGGATTGATTATTTCAATAAAGTGTTATATATCATCAACGAATAACAACAGATAAGACAGAAAATGAAAAGTCTACTTGAATATACCCTACAAGCAGAGTTATATATATATATATATATATATATATATATATATATACATATATATAATATATATATATATATATTTATATATATATTATATACATAATATATATATATTAATAAAATTTTTGGCGGAGTGTTCAATGAATTTATTTACTGATTTTCGTTTAAGATTTGAAGATGATGCCTTTTTAACTTATTTTTATTTCCTTGAATTTAATTTTTAGTACAGAAAGATTAAGACTTAAATGTTTATTAAGCACCAAAAACTGGTAACAGTGCTTCTTTAAATGAGCAATATGAAATGCAAACTCACATATTTTGTTACATTTTATTCTATGTAAATGTATAAGTGGTGCCAGTGTGATCAATTTTAAAAGATAAAAGTTTATTAATCTTTTTAAATTGCTATAATTAAGTTCTTTTTTGTTTTTAACGCAATTAATTCTACAAAATATCTATTTAAAGTTGTATACAGGCAGCGATTGGAAGTCATCTAAATGTACTACACTAAATTTAAGTAATATATATTTTTCATTATATTATATAAAAATGAATGTTTATATTATCTATACATGAAATGCCAAAATAATTAATAGATTTATTAAAAATGATTTTTCTTAGTGTGGGTTGAAATGTGAAATCTTTGGAATAAGTGCTTATTTAGGGAAGATGTGCATTTATTTATTAGATTACTTAATGGCTTAATAATTATGAAAGTAAGATATTCTATTACTAATTCTACTTTCACAATAAAAAAGAACTTATATCGTTTATAATACATGACAAATATTATATTAAAAAAACTGAAAATGCTTCATAAATATATATTATTAGAGAGTAATCCAGGATGAAAGATGCTTACATATTAATGAGTCTAATTTTTGATTTTTAAGTCTCTATAGCTATTACTGTTAATATATATACATACATACATACATACATATATATATATATATATATATATATATATAAATATATATATATATATATATATATATATATATATATATATATATATATATATATATATATATATATATAGGGAAAACTCAGTTTTTTGAGATTTTTAAGTCTCTATAGGTATTACTGTTAATATATATACATACATACATACATACATATATATATATATATATATATATATATATAAATATATATATATATATATATATATATATATATATTGTGACAACTCAGTTACAAAATATGAAAAAATGGTTTCAACTGATCCATACTTAGGATAAAGTACACTAGATTTTTATATACTTACTATACATAGGTTAAAGAAGGAAAAAATAATCTCTGTTGATTTTAAACGCAAACACACCTATCAAATAAACATCAATATCGATTAATCGTTAGTTTAAATCTCAGGACATGCTTAATAATTCACTTATTGGATAAATGTGTATCCTAGTATTTGTTACTCAATGATAAGATTTTACATATATTCAATGCAATAAATGGGTATATATCATGCTGAAAATCTAATGCCCATCCACATACTGTTGTGAATGTTCATTAACTACTTTATTATAAGAAAGAGTAACTTGTGTTTTGAGATATGTTTTGAATCAAGAATTTCCAATATTTTTCCTTCATAGCCGTTCTCACATGTTTTTGTACAATGCATATCTTACAATATAATTATAGTATACCACAAATAGAACACAATATAATTTGACGAAGAATACGAACAGAAATTAAAAAAAAGTGGTCCATTTATTTAAGTTCTATCATCTTTAAGTTATTTTTCTATTACTTTTGAAATGTAGTTTTAAACTTTTATCGCTCCCTGAAACACTATTGATTTCTTAGATTTCCAAAGGCTAAAAATGATTTAATACCAATAATAAAGCTTTAAAATAGCTTAAGTTATTATTGTTATTAATTCTAAGAAAACTACTTATGTTTACTAAATATTAAAAAATTGTATTGTATTATATTAATTTTATATAGATTTTTTAAATCTGCTTTTTTGACTTTTAAACTCACTTGGGACACACTAATGGGAATTTTACTCTGAATATTACTTTATTATTCAGATAGTCATCTATTTTATAGCTTTTATTTCTCTTATGTACAGACAAAAACCTCTTCTGTTTCACCTTTGTTTCTTAATTATTAGGAAATGGTGTTTTAATCATTAATAAAATTTAAGTAAATCATTAGTAACATTTTAACTTTAATATATCTTGAATTAGTTATAAAATTGTATTCATAATTAGGACTCAACAGCGTTAGAAATATAATGTTACAAATCCGTCCCTTAAAATGGAACTAATTCATGTCATATTAAGGAATATCAAGCATCAATTCAACCTTTACCAAAACTAATTATAAACTTTAAACTCCTTTGCCATTAATTACAAACTATGTTTCACATTTCAATGCTGATTCTAATGCGATCAAATTGGGATTAAACTTTCAAAATGAATCAAATGAATAGCGTGTGAAGAGAATTTGAATTTTCAGGTGAAAGGGAAGATTTACCTAAATTAAGTAGGCCCTTAAACTTACTTAAAAACAATTTTTTTTTTAATGATGCGAACTGCAACTTCATAGTAATACTTTTCTCGAATTATTTGTTAATTGAGTTTTGATTTATTTATTAAATGAAATTCAGCTTTGAGTAAATTATTTTACTTTCAATATATTTTTTTAGCAAATTATTTATGATTATAAGAAAAATAATTTTGAAATCATATTGTCTTTTGATTTATATTATAATACTTTAAATTATAAAACGTAGATTATATATATATATATATATATATATATATATATATATATATTATATATATATATATATTATATTATATATATATATATATATATATATATATATATATATATATATTATATATATATATATATTATATATATATATATATATATATATATATATATATATATATATATGTATATATATATATATAGCTATATATTAACTTATAAATATTTCAATAAAATATTGTGGTAATTAAATTCAAAATCAATTTATTTCAAATGCTGCAAAAATTTTTCATTAAAATGAAAATGTATTACTTTGTTCAAAGAAACACGCTGAGTTAAAAATACCTTCTAGAATTAGGTTTTTTTTTTTAAATCGAATAATAATATTTTTATTATATAGCTAAAAAAATTTAAGACTACTCAATCATTTTTTTGAAGCAGTCACCATTTTATTGAAATTTTATGTGATTCGTACTAATGCATAAAATATATATTTTATGCATTTCTAAATCATTTAATATTTTCTTGCAATTTTTGAAATCACAAGCACTTTTACACCACATATGATCTTGATATCTTGTGAGCATTCAGTAGATAATGTCAGACATAGATAAGTCGTTGAAAATGTAATTGTTGTCTAAAAATTAAGCTTTTAACTAACTTTTGCGATACAGCAACATATTATTTCATATATAAGCAAGTTATATGAGTTTTATTTTTGCAGCTAACGACATTTATTATGCAATAAATGAATTTCTAACTATCCATAACTGCATAAATTTTAAAATGCCAGTTAAAAAACAAAGAAAATATATTGAATGTAATATTTGATTTATAGCTTTTATTGTATGCACTACAAAAGAATTTTCAGATTTCATAATCCGTAAATATTGTTAAGCCTTTTGATGTGGGGATATAAAGGAGAAACATACTCATTTTACTTATTTTTACAGAACTTTGAATTTATTTCAAGCCTTCTTTACAATATTTTTTTTTTTCTGCCTACATTATAATATTTCTATGGTCGGTATTGTATGGCTAAGTTAAAAATTTTAAGATTATGTATTTTAACAAATTTGTCTTTAGCTTATGATGATAAATCTTTAAAAATTATAAGAAATATAAACACATAATTTAACAGAATCGAATATTTCATCTTGATTAAATAATAAAATAATAGTTTTTTTAAGTAATTTTAATAAATATTAAATAGCATTCACTGAAAAATTATCATTGAAATATTATCATTATTTACCTTTAAGATTACGTAATTTGTTTTAAATTTCCATGTTTAATTGGGTAGTTAGTATAACAATTATTTATATTAAGCTTAATTACATAGTATAGCTTAATTACATCGTTAATTATGAATTTGGTTAATTACGTAACTAAATTAAATGAATTAAAATTTAATAACGTTAATTTGATCACGTTATATTATAATTAATAATTGCTGATTGGTAAGTATAAGGAATTATTAAATAATACCTAATATTTATTGACTGAGAGAGTTTGCAATGTCCTCCAATTGAAATGATATCTCTGGAAGTGACAGGCCAAGTATTGGGGTTCTTCTGTTGGTACTTGCTTCAAAATTACAAAGACTCCATCAACTGCTTCTATCTAACTGGTAGAGTCCAACTCATGACCAGGCACAGGAAAGATGCTAGTACAACAACAACATTTATGACAATAATCTAAAAGAAGTAAATAAATATTTCAAGAACTTTTAAGCATTTATTAGTATATAAAATTAAAAAAATGCTGCCAGTGATATTTTTTATGACAAAAGTAGATATTTTTGGAATATTTGTTAGTACGAATTTATTTGGTTTGTTGGGCTTCTTCCAAGAAACAAATAGTTGATAAAGTTGCCTGGTCAAAATATCTTCTGCCAATTTAGATAGTTTTTCTTATAAATGTGACACAATTTAATTTTATTCAATCAAGAAAATATACTACAAAAAAAAATTAAAAAGCATAGATTGAATTTTGTGCGTTTCCTTTTTGAGGTAAATCAAAGAAATGGAAGTTAATATCGAAAGCGCAAATGTTAGTTTTTAAAATGAAATTATTATTCTAATTAAATACTTGAGACCCAAGTAGTTAATTTTTTTATTCGCATATTTGTTTTAGTTCAAAGATACATATGCACAGATGTTTGTGAAGTAAGGTATCATCTCAAATCTTAACTTTTTATTAGGTTTGTCATTAAGTATAAACGTGACTTTTGAGAAGATGCAAAACCACACACACAAAGTAAATCAGCGAAACAAAAAATCACTTGTACATTCTAAACTCATGAGCATTCAGATTACTGCTGTTTTTTTAAAATTATTTTAACTTTAAAAAGGAAGAAAATTCTTTTAAAGAATTTACTAAATATTTTTTAACATTTTCATATATTGTAAAACAATTAGGAATTTTAAATTTTTTCACTTTCATCCACGGAGAAAAACTTTTCAAAAAGAATATCCTTATTTTTGAAGAATAACAATCCTGGTTTGAAAATGAATTATCTTAATAATTTTTGAATGAAACAAAAATCTCATTTTGGAATGAAAATAATAACATTATTTTAATAATGTGGCTTTTTTGTTTATTTATTTATGAAAATGAAAAAAAATATGTGAAAATGTAATTTTTTCAAATTTTTTTATTTTTATCTTTAATATCACTGTAAGATAACTATGTAATCCAATATTCTCGTTACTTGTGAACGCAAAATTTCATTGCGTTAAATCTTGCAAGAAAAATTATATGCGTATATTATATATAATGCAAGTATTTGTAAAATTACTTCTGATTTGTTCATATACATTTTAGGGTAACATTAAGGCAAATAAATAAAGTTTGGATTTTAATTATTTATTTTAAATTTCATAATATTTTTTAGTCAAGTAATATTAAAAAAGTATATATGAAGACAAGACAATGCTTTGCTTGTCGATATGATTTTCAATCAATTTGATACCATAAAACAATTTCTCTTCATATTTCTTAAAATAAAGTCATTTTTAAATAAATTAATTGGATAAAATTCAAATTAATTAAGCTCTCAAATTCATGGGTCAATTTTGGATTTAAATCATTAGATTATTCATATATATTTACATCATTTTTTTAAAGTTAATGCATGAAGTTTATTGTTATTCTACAAACTAAATTATTAGGATTAACATGAAGTATTCCCATTCAATGCATCAGCCCTTTGTTTTATCGATATTTTAATGTTTTCAAAAAGGAAGTTTTTTTTTGTCTGCGTATAAAATGTAGTAAAAATATATATTTTTTATCTGATTACTTTAGAAAAAAAATTTTTTAATCTATTGTTAACACCCAAAATGTCACATTGAATTAAAATAACAGTTGAAACATTGCAGTGACCTTTAAGTTATCCATTTATCAAAAATATTTGTAATTATTCAAAATTATTGAATACAAATTTCAAGATTACATATATAAATAGGATTACATCTTTGTAGAATTATATTACTGAACATGAAAATGAATAATTAAAACTCTTGTCTGTATATGTAAAATTTAAATTTTATTATTAGCTTTGCTGATTCTAATATAAATCAGATTTTCAACAAAAAGAAATAAAATTTATGTTGTATGTGCTCGTTTGAGAAGAGTAAATATTGTGATTATAATCGCCTTGGCTCTTATATGTTTGTCTAGATGTAGAAAAATTTAATTGCATTTTCGGTTATTCAATAAGAAAAAAAAAACAAAAAAACATTAAAGTTCTTTTCCAAGCTCAGAAATGGAGTAAGTAAACCAAGTAAATTCAACGATGGATTACATATAATTAATTTAAACAAATAATGCCAAGATATGTAGCAAGTATGATATTTGTATAAATTCATAGAAGAGAGAGAGAGAGAGAGAGAGAGGGAGAGAGAGAGAGAAAGAGAGAGAGAGAGAGAGAGAGGGAGAGAGAGAGAGAGAGAGAGAGGGAGAGAGAGAGAAAGAAAGAGAGAGAGAGAGAGAGAGAGAGAGAGAGAGAGAGAGAGAGAGAGAGAGAGAGAGAGAGAGAGAGAGAGAGAGAGAGAGAGAGAGAGAGAGAGATGAAAATTATACAGGTAAGTTTTAACGGAAATTATTATCAATACTCTAATAAAATATTGTTTGTAGTATGTCGAAAGTACTTTTTTATTAATAGGAACAATGTTTTGTCACATATTAAAAGATTTTTTAAAAGATAAGTGTATTATTTAAATCTTCCTATTATTTCTTACCTTATCTATAAAAGAGATAAATATTGAATGATAAATAACTTGGAAAATTCATTTTGAAATATGATAAACTGAAAAATTCACTTTGAAATTTATCTTGGCATTTAAACATAATGCACAAGGTTTTGCTGTTATTTTAAGCAAATTAGAAGATAAAAATTTCTGTTCATAGAATAATAATGTCAGATTATAGCTGCATATCTCTATTTCAACAAGTTCAAATACTTAATAATGAGAAGAATAATTGTCTATTATTAAGTATTTGAACTAAGCCTTTTGCCTAAAGCCTTTTGTAATCAAATTTGTGGAAAAATTACACTTATTAAATAGCGTTTTCCAAGTATTGTAATAGACGTTTGTCAGCTTTTTAATGATAGAATTCTGTATTATTAGTAGATTTGACCATCATAATAGTGTAATGAATATGTTAATGATTGTGCTGCTAAAATATTCAATACTATCCTGGCCCTTTCTCAATTCAAATTTTCAGTAAATAATGTAAGAGCAGTTTATTCTATTCATACATTTCTGTAATGGCATAAAAAAGAATGTAATAAACTTACAATTAAATGCTTACAATTAAATTAATTACTTTACAATTTATCTTTAGTAGAAATTTAAGAAACAATGATTCGCGCAGTAATCATATTTTTTTTATTAAAGTTAATTTTGATGCGAATGAGAATTGAATTTTCTATGTGTTTAACTGCCATTTTTATTCTTATTTCAATCATTTATATATAGTTTATGGTTATTTCATTTTTCTTTGTCTTATTTGAAAGTAATAAAGTTTTAAAATATTAGCAAAATTGTATTTTTCCTGAAAGTCTAATAATGATAAAAGAAAAAACTGGAAAAAAATTGAAAAAAAAAACTATTATAAGTTTTTTTTTTAACTGGGCAAATAAGAGAAGTTTTTAAAATCGGAAAAATCAATTACATGTCCGATAAATTAACTACTGTTATGCAATATTTGCACAATATTAAAACAAGTAACTTAGAGACATGAAAATATATTTATTTTAGGAACTACTGAGTAATTTTGAGATCAATTTCTTTCCTATCAGTTAGTATTATAATATTTCAACTCTTTTTTCCATTTGATAATTTGCAGTGATTTAACACAATCATTTGAAAGATGTATGATAATAAATAAAGAAACGTTTCATATCTTGATTCCAATAATACCTGATATTATATACTTGGTGTACTAGAGACAATAATTACATGGAGTGACTTAGAACATTGCATTTATTTGTTGTTTTCTTGCCCGAATTATTTAGAAAGGTACTAGTAATAATTAAACTTGATGTTCTGTTTAATTAACGAAAATATATTTATCTTATACTCAAAGACGAATTTTGTTTTCTAATTCATGTTATTAACTAATATGTATATGAAAAGAGAAAAACTGCGTACACATATGTAACTTTATTTACCGAAAAATTCAACCTGTCACAACCAGAGCGGTAGTTTAGGGAGTAATTTTTTTTATTATAGTTAATTTCGTTTCACCATATATGGTATTTTTGGAGTTTTAAAAACCACTGAGAACCCATTTTATGCATATCACGTTAAACGGATCTTAGTCGCAACGTCTTCCAAGTGAAATTATACATCTGAGGGTGGCAGATTAAGTATAAAGGGACCTTCTGTTTGATACCTGCTTGGTCTTTGTTAGTACTTGCTTCTTTATCCAGTAGCTATTGTGTAACTGTTAAGGCCTAAATCTGGGCAAATATGGGATATTATATTGATGCACATTTCACTACAAATGGCATCATCTATGATTGTTAGTGAACCATATTTCATATTTTGAAAAAGAAATCTGACTCGTATATTGTTTGATTTTTAAAACAATACCTTTGACACCACGTGCTCTTGTTTTCAAATAGTCGATAGGTCTGCAAATATCATTATCATTCAAATATTTTTATAGATATCATCAGAAATTTCGCAATTTGTTTTAAATCTTTCGTCAAGTACTATATTCTGTTTTTACTTGCCGTTTTGCCGTCACTTTTTGGAAACGAGGGATAATTCGAACATTGCCAACGATTAACAGCAAATAATTATAACATTTTTATTTTGTACATTAAGCAGAATGGACTATAATGTGGAAATTGACTAATCCATGTGCGTTTTAACACTTTTTAATCGACTATTTTTTTTTATCGCTAACGAAGATTTTAACTATTGAAGAACATAATTTTTCTATTGATACATGTTGACAAAATGATATTTTGTTCTGTGTTTTTTAAATCACATAATTGTCTATTTAAAACTATACACATGTCTATTTAAGCAGTTGCTTTGCAGTTATTTCTGCTTTAAATATTTTTATGACTGAGTATAATCATGGAGGAAAATGGTACATGGAATAAATAATATTTATTCTTAATTATGTTGCTGTGATCTTTTTAATATTCTCAGAAGTAAGTCATGTTTATAAAAATATTGTAATAAAAATAGCTATCTATATAGAAAGAAATTCTGTACATAGTTAAAAATTATGTTCAACTACGTTTACTTACGTATATTATTTAAAATATTATTTTTGCATTTAAATATTTTGTTTGAATGAATGTGCATTACTCTTCAACATACTTACCTTCATTTATGTACTACAATTTTCGCAAGGCAGGCATTTAAAAGTAATAAATATACAAGAATTCAGAACTCAGAACATATATATTCAGTTATTTTTAAGATTTGAAACAATCAAACAGATTACAACTCCACACAAATACTTTGGAGTAATAATCTTTTCTTATGCATTCCACAAAGGTGGAAACATATTTTCTGTTATTTTTTTATGGTGGCTGCCATGGCAACTCAGATATTTAGCTTCTTAAAATATTGCATTCTGAGAAAAAGCTTTGATGAAAACACATTTTTTCGTTTAGTATTGGCCTTTTTTACTTTATGCAAAGGCCAATTTTCTTAACGTTTTCCATTTCAAAGTTTCCTATTCACTCTTATTTTATTTCCCATATAAAGCAGCAAAAATGTAAAAGTGTAAAATCTATTGAAAGTTGAATGGCTAGTGTTGAGGAAGAATATTCTCTTTCGTTAACCTTTTCACATTTCTAAAGATTTTAGAATATGAATAGGAAAACTTCTAAGCGGATATGCGTGAATTCGAATTACATTTATTATAATAAATGCTTAAATAAAGAGTGCATTAATGTGCTAAAGTAAAAATGCTTATTTATGATTTATTCTTATTTTTATTAAATGTTCATTCTTGCATTACAGATTATCACACTATTATTTTAATAATTCACAGTAAAATAAACAGTTAATTTAAGTAAAGAGTAAATTTGTTTGTTGTATATAACTTAATGATAATATTATTTTTTCTTCATACGTAGTTTATAATATTATACACAGAAAAAAGTTTTTTATTGATATTTCTTTAATATCTTTAATAGTATCCTACTATTTATTCAACATTTATTTCATAGTGTGATGCAATTCAAGTCTTTTTCCAGGAATTGCCTTTAAGAGAAGTGTATAAGAATATTCAAATACAAATTAAAAACATAAACTATTTTAAATTATATGGGAATTTATGCGCTTCACAACAATAATAATCAATACTTTCATTTCTGAACCAAATGTTTTCATGATATTTTTATATAAGTTTCATATTTTACTATTATTCACTTGATTTTCAGCTCAAATCTTAAATTCGAGTTTTCTTTTCAACAATAATAATGCATTATAAAGGAAAATCATTTTTAGAAAGTATTTTAAGCGGTACTTTGACATGTTTATTTTAGAATAGATTAAAATTTTTCAAACAATTATAAAAATAGCAAGCCACAAATTTATACAATATTTCAACATTTGCTAGTAATAATCAACGGATGATGGAATTAATTTTCTCATGGATTTTATTGTAAAATTGTGGGCATTAAATGCAAATTTCGTGGCTTGAACAATAGTAGATGTGTTTACGTTGAATATTTAATGATGTAATTATTGTTTATAGTTGATTATTTACTGACGTATCAAATTGGAATAAATGTAAGATGATCCAATTTGATCACATCTTAAATTGGAATAGTTTAAGATAATTTGAGATATTTTGTGCTCCTAATGACAGTTTAACTAAAAGAAAACTAAACACTTTATGTATGCTTTTTGCACATCCAGTTTAGAAACACACACACACACACACACACACACACACACACACACACACACACACACACACACACACACACACACACACACACACACACACACACACACACACACACACACACACACACACACACACACACACACACACACACACACACACACACACACACACACACACACACACACACACACACACACACACACACACACACACACACACACACACACACACACACACACACACACACACACACACACACACACACACACACACACACACACACACACACACAGCACACACACAAACACACACACACACACACACACACACACACACACACACACACACACACACACACACACACACACACACTCACACACACACACGCACACACACACACGCACACACACACACACACGCACACACACACACGCACACTTATATACTTTTTTAGTTAATGAAATTTGTGTCATTTTATTTTATAAACTAAGTTTTTTTTTAAATTGCAAAGTTTTTTTATTTAAAATTTATTAAGAATGCATGAAATTTACAGTAAAGTATAATAAATTACAACACATCAGTTTTTGACCAAAATAATTTTGAGGAAATGGAAACATTCTTGTGAGGAAATTATTTTTTTACAACATATATTTTCGTAATTTTGAAAAAATAAAACTAAATTAAAGTAATTCAAAATTTAGTAAGAGCTATATTAAAACTAATATTTCATACAAGATATTATTTTGATTCAAAATAATTGAATTCAAATTTGTAGGTATATATTTCAGAAATGCTTATTATAGGCGAATTAAAGTGACTTTAAATATTTAAATTCAACTCAATCATTCAAAATTGTTATTCCTTAATTTAATAATGTAGTAAAAAGGTTAGTTTCTTTCATTTATTTATATTTTCTCCATTTTTACTCTTGAGATTGCAAGATATTTTAGCTTATTTTTATACATTTATCATATGGCAGATGGTTTTGCTCGATATGTCTGGGACATGCTGCAAAATTTCGGTAGAAATGCTTTCACACAGCAACAGAGTCCTGTCATACGGGTCGATCTACGCGTGCTGACGTCATTGTAGCTCCCAAATAATTTATTATGATAATAAAGGAAAATTGTGAATTCTATTGATATGACAAAATTGTATTCATTTGTTACATGAAAAATACAAAATTTATCATTGAATGCTAAACTAAAAATATTCTAATTTTTGAAGAAGGATCAAATATTAATATTGTTTTTCAATTCGAAAATAATATTAATGTTTGATCTTTCAACAGACGTATACATATATTTAAACGAAAATAAAAAAGTACTATTTTTTAATTTAGGAAAACCTACATTTCATACAATTTTATTTTAATTTTTTAAAATTATTAAAATTTATAATAAGACAAATTAATTATATAATGATTTTTAATTTATCTTCCTGGATTAAAGTAAATAAAAGACTCGATGTAAAATACATTTAAGCAATTTAAAAAAAGATTGGTTTTGGTATATAATTGATGAGTGCTTTTTCGTAACTTAAAAAGGATACAGTTCGATATCTATTAAATAAAAAATGTCTTTTTCTTATTCACTTTTGGTTATAATTTTTAAAGGATAAAGAAAAGTGAAATGTTTCATTGAAGAAAAGATTGCAGCCTCTTTCAACATTCATATCTATCAAACTGAAAAATTTATAAATGAATAAGTAGGATCTGAAGTTATGAGGATGTGGCAAATATTTCAAAGTTCATTAAAATTGTTTATTTAGTTTACTAGAATGTTTTTAAATGAGGTATTTGAAATATAGAACTAGAGGGCAAAAATAATATAAAATAAATATGTATGTAGGTGTGGGTAAATCGAACAATATATTTCTACTACACAAGTAAATATAAATGTATATTTAATAAATTAAAAATATTAAAAACTATATACATAAAAAAATTTAAATTTTTTTAATATGCAATTAAAAATAAAAGATACCTTAATTAAAGTTAATAATACGAGCATATAAATACATGTTAGTTATAAAATATGTTAGTAAAGATTCTAATTTGACTTTTAAGCTTAAAATTAATTAAAAAAATTGATAATTCTAGTTGAAATGTATTCAAGATGATCGAAATATTATGATATAAGAACCTTTACGAGAAAAATCATTAATATTGGATTTTCCTCGTTTTTAAAATTTATGAAAGGAAGTTTCGACTAAAATTTGTAACTTTTTAAGAATAGCTATTATAATGCCTTATAAAGACATTTATTAAATAATTTTTTGAGAAATAGTTTAATTTTTAACAGTTGACCAATGAATACCCATAATTGTAACAGTCTTTTAGAGTTTGTTCATTGTTTTCAATTCAAATGAATAGCTTTTTATTTGAGGAAAATTCTTTTTTCTTATGTGCCACACACAATGAATGCAGTTGATCTTCCTTAATGCTGAAGAAAATTCTTGACCTTTTACATTTTGAGATTATAAATTTACTAACATTTAAAAATTGGACTTTCTACTCATAATTTGATAGGGATAGTTTGTTGTTTGAATCAATTTTATTACTGATTAGTTATTTTTATAATTAATAATAATAGCTACTAATAATTAAATGTTCCCTATTTGTATGTTTTTAAAGCGTTTTTTCTTATATCACAATATCTATCTTATTTTAATAATGTTATTTCTCTCTCAGATTGTCTGATTCAAAAATGGAATTCAAAGTAGCTATTTTCAATGGGAAATTTTCATAAATAGGCTTTTTGAAGTTTTGATTTTTGTGAGTCATCTGATCAGAAGTTACGTAGAATGTGCCGGCTCATTTTGTATTTTCAGTAAAATTTTTTTTTTTGATCTTGTTTACTTCTAAGTTTATTCAAAAAATACTATCACAGTTTTGGAGCCTGTCTGAATTTATTTATTTTCATACAAGCATATATTTCTTTTATATACATACTGTACATATGTTGTTATGTACATATATTAAGTTATATATATATTCTATATATAACTTAACATATGTACACATCTATTTTTTACCTATTTTTTTCTATTCATATATTGTGAATAAAAATATGATTAGAATATTCTTAATCCGAAGGAGGCCATATGATTTGTACCGTTGTTTACGCGAACTGATCTGGTGTGTTTAAACTTCAAAGGATAATGAGACAGAGAGTGTAAGTGTAGTTAATATCTCCATACTGTGCATCTATCAGCCATTCGATAGAGTGTATAGCTCCAATAGTTCTCTGCAAATTTACTCAAAACTCTAAAATCCTAATAATATTAAATTTAAACAAGTTCTATGAGCATTCTTTCTAGGTTTAAAACAAAAATTATCATGAAAATTCATAAAAATTTAAAACTTCCCTAATTTAAAAGAACAAAGGTTTTTTAAAAGATAAAGTAATATATAATTCATATTTAAAAGGAAAATAACCTATTTAAATGACATTAAATATATTATAATTAAATTAAGGATTAAGTGTAACTAAGTGAGGGGCATAAAATGACATATTCAGATTTATAGATTCGAGACTTAATGAATACTATATTGAATAAAATTTGCGAAACTATATTCATGGAATTAAAGATTATAGAAGTAATTAAAATGGATCATTCAAGCTTAAGAATTATTTTTTATCATTATATGATAGCTATATATATTTTGGTAAAAGTAATGCTAAAAAATATTTTGATCTGAAAAAGTTTCCTTGATATATTTTACATGAAAGGACAATTAAATGGTCAAAATAAAAAAAACACGCATATTAAATAGAAGCAAAATCCTGCTCAATGCCTGATTATAATCTTCCTTGAAGTTTTTTTTAACTCAGATAGTTAAAAAAAATAATAAGTCATTTGCATAGTTAAAATAAGTGAAAACATTAAGATTTACATTTTAAATCTTTCTTTTCTGGTTTTTAAAATTTAAATTTTTACTTCGTCATTGGATTCGAATAGGTGTCAAATCATTGAGAAGTTTTCTGTGCTCTGCGAGACAATAAGCTTTGCCTGACTCCTAGTATAAAATTTCTGATAATTCGCCGTCTTCGAAAATTAAACAAGATGCAGAAAAATTACAGCCAAAAACTAAAAAGTAGAAACAATTTAGTGCAACGCGATTTCTTACGCATAGCAATGCAAGGAAAATATCGCACATAATTAGGTTTCCGCACGAGTTTAAAACATTTTTATCATGAAATCCACAGTAAGGAACAACTATTATTATTTGCCTTAAAGTCTGTGCACAGCTTCCTGTACTCATTATATAACACATATTTGAATATTAAAGTAAATCTAACACGTTATATTGGGTGATAACCAGCATATTATCATATTGTAGTCGTAAAAGTTTCCAAACTTTGTACTGGATAGATCTTATAGACTGATTATTTGAGCTTAGTCTCATAGGAAGTAACTGGTTTGAGTTATGGTGAAAATGGCATGCACATTTTCATTGAAAACGGCATACACATTTTCTACACACACCATTGATGTCTTATTTACGTACGATGTTTTTGTTGCATGGGTCACTTTTATTTCGTAACTGAATACCAATGAATGTTTGTTACGTGGTGTAGCGGTACGCCATCAGATTGCAAACAAATGTTCCACAATCTATCTTACACATTTTGATTGAAGAAAACTATTTTCTTTCTTACCCAATCTGTGACATAATAATACTAGAACTTGAGTAGAAGGAAATGCTCTTTATGGGAGTCAATTTCTTCAGATGTGTAGGAAAAGATTTGAAAAATCACAGGTCTGCACAATTTTGAAATAGTTTTTTTTTCTATATCCCTTCTTCCAATTTTTGATATATGATTGCAAACTTTATATTCTATTTCGAAGGTTATATATTTTCTAGCTTTGTTAAATATAGCCTTTTTCCTATGCTTTGAAAACTTTTTAAAGCACATTTGATTAAATTTTCTGAAGAAATTTAGTTCACATACTTAGAATAAAAAGCGCTATCCATTTTAGGTGTAAAAATAAAGTTTTATAAAATACATATTTAATGTTATCACTACATTTTGTTATTTGCATGTTATCACTACATTTTTATATATACATGTTACAATATTCTTGAATTTGATTGAAACTATTATTGTATTATTTTATTAGCTTGAAAATAAATACAACAAGTGTTTTAAAAAAAGGGTAGAAAAGAGATAATTTCAACATGAATGTTTCATTTAGCATTTTATTATTAATTAATATTTACAAAGTTATTACAGCTTTCGAAGGTGATAAAATAAAACTAACAACAAATATTTATTGCTGCTAGTTTTAGAAAAATATGATAAAAAACTAATTTTCTGGTTATTTTTATGATAATCTGATTTAAAAAAGGCATCAAGAATACACTAGAATTTTTTTCAAAGATTCTTTAATTTAATTAGATACACTAGCTTGAAGATGTCTTATATAAGAAATGTCTTAAAACCTAAGAAAATAGTAAAGTTCAAACTCTAATTTAATTTTTAAATATTTATTAAAATCGTCCAACCATACCACAAATTTGATAACATTTGAATTTTTATCAGCTTTACTTTTTAAAACCAGCAAATGTTAAAAAAATGTGAAACATTTGGATCACATATCCTTGGCAAATGATGTTATTTAGTTATATATGTATGCTCCAGTTAGATAAGGAAAACTGCCCGAGGAAAGAAAGATGATTACAAACACATTTAGAAAGTAAAGCTAAAAATTTAGAAAAGTAAATATTTTGAAAAATCAATTGAAAGCCCGCTTTTGATAAAAGATAAAGTTAGGTATATATTTCATCTGCGAAAATTAAAATATGGAATGGAAATCCATATTTTATCAAATAAAAATGAAACAATATGATGAAATTATGCTTCAGTTATAAGTCCAAATCGTATCGAACAATTCAAAGAAGAAAAAAAAATCACAGTAAAAATATTAATTATGAAAAGTTGTATTTTAAAAAGCATCATATCGTAGAAATGTTTATTCTTTAAGAAAAATGTAAAAACGAAATTTTTTCTTTACTCTTTTACATTTAATCTCATTTTTTGTCCACTTTAAATTATTTCATTATCAAAACAGATGAATTAATTTCTGAAGCAAAAGTCGCGTAATTTCAAGTTTTTTCTTCAGCTTTGCATTTTAAATCTTCTCTTATAAAAACCAATAGAATTATATCACTTTAATTTCCTTCATAATTCAGCTAATTAACACATTCTGTCAATGTTTTTCAACGTATTTACATAAAAAATTGCATTATATTAAACTATAATCTATAATGTATACATTTTCTACATATTAATAATTAATTTATGACATTAAGTGTTGAAACAACTTAAATCTACAATTATGTTCAGATTTTCGCAAATAAAGCAAAATCTCTAAATAATGCTCTGTTAGATTTTAATACTTAATTTATATTTATAATTTGTGTATGGCAGGAAAATTACTATTCTGTATTTGCAAAATGAATTTCTAGTTGAATTTATTTGACATTATATGGTCAATAATTTACGTTGTTTTTAAAAAATGGATGGTTTTTAACATATGGTAGAAGCTACTATGATATAATATATCTATGGTTTTAGAAGTAAAGAAATGTTATTACCAGAAAATTATTATTTTCATTATTCCTGCTATCTTTTTACTAAAATTAAATATGTGTAAATGTTTAAGTGTATTTTTTACATAAGTCTACATATTTCATTTGTTATATTTTATTTAAAATATGCAATTGGACTTGAATATTTTTTGTTTTTTTCTAATGCTCGGCTGCCATAGGCCTTCCAGCTTTCAACACTAACAATCCGGAAGTTATGCCAACTTATAATATAGTGGGGACGCAGTGGGTGTGCCATCTTTGTACCAAAAGTGGGTGGGTCTTCGTAATTTAAAATCAAGTACCAACTCAGACTTGATTCCAATAGCGGGAACGAAGGAACCTCCCAATAGTAAGAACGAATGATCTAACCAACTAGACATCACAAATTTATTGAACAATATATAATAATAAATATTTTGCTAGATATATCATCAATATTCTTACATATTCTTTTGCAACATTCTATATTAGCAAACAATATTAAATTGAAATTTTTAAGTTAAGAATTTATATCAGCACAAAAAAAACAATATATAAAAATATTTTTCTCAATTTTATAGCAATCATTATAAAATTTATAAATTCTAAATTTTCATTATAAAATTAAATGATATTTATTTTTGTGATTGAGCTGTGGGGGGTAGCTTTATAAAATGAATGTTTACATAAAAATAATATTCATGAATAAGACTTTGACTGAAATGTAAGTAAAAATATCATTTGGGATGAAATGAAGATTAAATATTTTGCCCCATGCAATTATATTCTTAATATTCTCAAAATACTCGAGTAACTGATTTATCGCTTCAAGTAGAGCGGTTTAGTCACTTCCAAAACTACGAATGCTAGATTCCCATAAATAACACATAAAGCGCTTATATATTATGGTTATATGTTAAAATATAATATTATACTTGAAACATGCATATTACTGTTTTCTTTCATTCAAATATTTCCTCTTGAATTATCAATAAAATAAGGTTAATCTTTAGATATTCAGTTTTTACATGCTTTTTTGTTATTTTTTCACATCAAAAGTTTTTTAAAATCAGTGGTAGTTTGAATTAATAAATTGTGTTTATTTCAATAAAATTAGATTAAGTTATTTTAATCTGTATGAGAAGGATTAATTTATGCATTCATTCCAAGAAAAAATAAAAAATATCTTAAGAGTATAGTGCTTCTGATGAATTTTGATAACTTATCAAATTGCAAAGAATTATAAGTAATATAATATAGATATCATTAATCAAGATTGTTTATTAATTACTTTTTATTTTGCCAAAATCACTTAAAATAAGTTTAAATTTCATAACCTTCAAATTTAGCTTTTTCCAGAAATATAATCTAGAACAATTCTTAATTGAAAAGAGCATTCTTGTGAAAATCCATAATTCTCTATAGGGAAGACTAATAAGATATTTATTATTTATTTCTTTAATTTAATTTTATATATTGGGTTTAAAATAATTTAAATTATATTTTCATATTAGGTAGCAAAAATGTATTTAAATGGTTAAAATATTTCGTAAGTTTTATTTCTTAAAAGACTACTTCAAGATGCTGTATTGTGAAACAAAATAACTTCAAGTTGCTGTGATAATAACTTCAAGATGCTGTATTGTGAAGCATTTAAAAAATCAGAACATAATCTTTCGAATTAAGATAAATATAAGCACGTGCATATTTTGTCTCAAATGCTTAAAATAAATAGCATATTAGCAATTTCAATGAATGGGTTCCGAAGAAATAGCTTTCAATTACTTTTTAAATTAAAATTCATTTAATAATATTTTGTACCGTACTGTATGGTTATATACATTTATATATATAACATATATATATATATAACATATAACATATATATATATATATATATATATATATATATATATATATATATATAACATATAACATATATATATATATATATATATATATATATATATATATATAACCATACAGTGCGGTACAAAATATTATTAAATGAATTTTAATATAATAATATATATATATATATATAATATGGTTTATCATAAATAAAATTATAGTATTTGATCATTGCATTTTAAAAAAGTATTTTAAACGAGATTAAAATAAATTTAGTAAAATATTTAATAATAAATAGAATTTTTCAACATTAAGCTAGAAAGCGTCCATTTATATCCAAATTTGCTTATATATTTTATCGTATTTTATTATAAATTTGTGTGTGAATTCAGTATTTTATAAATATAAATCTTTAATCAAATCTTTACAATCAAATCACTTATTATACTTTGTCAGTAAACTCACAGTTGTTTTCTTATTTATGGAATAAATGACAATTACATATTTAAATAACAAAATTGCGTATGATTTTCATTTTATAGTGTTTTGTTTTCTGACTGCGTTAATTGTTTGAATAGAAATTATGGTTCAAGAAATTATATCCCAATAAAATTGGTTAGAAATGATGACTTCTTATTTCTAATCTATATGAGAGAAAATAGTTGTTATAGTTAAAATTACACAAGACTCCTGTAACTTAATTTTTGCAGTCACTCACTTATAAAGACTAAGTGATTTGGAAACTCGGTTACAAGCTCATTAAGGGCAGAGGAAAATAAATGAAAGGAAATTCAATCAAACCAGTAATTTTGGATGAACAAACTTAATACGACAGTATCTTAAGGTTAATTATATTTTGAATCAGGATAAATTTGTTTTCTTTTTATAAAGAAAAAGTAAATTATTTTTATAATGTAAATTTTCTTATTTTTTAAGAATAATAATTTTGAAAATATAAAATCTAATATTAAAAAAGATAATTGGTAATTCAAATTAAATTAATTGATTTATTTGTGAATGTAGTTTTTAAATATTTTTTAAGCGACTTTGTTGATTTTAATTTATACTATAAAAATAAATCAATAGTTCTTCAAAAGAATAAATAAATAGTTCTTCAAAAGAATAAACCAATAAAACTCGAAAGCATTTGCATTAAAGGCAAAGAAAAAGTTTATTTATCATACATAAATAATAATATTAATTTCTTATATACATACTTACTTATAAAAATAATAAAAAATAATATTTAGAATTAAAATATTTATATTTAGTGAAAGAAACATTTCTAAGCACTTACAATAATTAAAATTTATAAATCGAAAAGAATTAAGAAAAAAATAAACTTGCATAAATTTCATAAATTATAACCACCATCTTTATGGTTTTTTAAAAATAACTTCCTGTTAAATATTAGAAATAAAAATTATATGGGAATACAATTTCTCTTAAACTGTTTATTTAAATTTCTTATTATTATTCGATTATAGTATCAATTAAGCTATAATATTAACTAAAATAAATTATATATTAGCACTGTGACAAGGAAAATGTAAAGCTAATATATGAGGAGGAAATGTAAAATGCATTTATATCAAATCATCACAAATACATATGATTTTATTATATGTGTATATTCTGGAGACTATCTTTTTATTGTTAACTCAAATAAGCAAAGATTAAATTTTAAAAACATGTGAGATAACTGATAATTCTTCAATAATTGGATGTCTAATGATCAATAAATATACTTTTTTAAAACATTCTTCTTTGTCCAACATTTTATTCAATTTTTGTCTCACTTTGAATAGATTAAGTCTAGTCTTACAAGTATGCTAGGTCTGAATATTTTTATAAAAATTTTCAGATTTATCATACACGAAGTAATTGCTTGACTTTTAAGTGAAATTATCTCAATTTTCTGTAACTTGATTAAGCTTAAAATATAAGGAGAAAATTCTTTATTAAAAACAAAAACATATTTAATAAAAACAATATCCTAACATATCCAATTAGATAATTTAGCCCCCCCTAATCAATCAAGAAATAATTGAATAACTGCTGGTTGTTGAAATATAGTAATGTTTAAACGAATGTAAAATGGATGAAATGTATTGATGTCCTTTCTCACTTGCTGCTACAAGGTAATAATTCTAGTATTTTTATCATTCAAAAGTATTTTACTTTTGTACAGGTTATAATTTATATGAAAGAAGTTTTTAAGCGTAAAGGATCAAACAATCAAAAATAAAAATTCAGTAACTATGTTTCTCAGCAAGTATTTCTTCAAAAGGATATACATTAGTTCTATTTTTAAATAAAAGCCGATATTCCACTTGCCATTTTAGACAGTTTAAATTATTTCTTTGAGGATATTATTCAATTCCAAGTAATGTTGCTAGAAATTGCATCTTGAACCCTTTTGGTTTTATTATAACTTAATTTTAATTTTTTATTTCATTAACATCTTAAACTGAATGTTTTCAGAGCATAAAATGGATGGTTTTTGAAGATTTAACTGGTATTAAATTATTAATTTTTCTTCGATTCAGATAGTGAATTTGACTTATTTTGATGGAAAATATTTTTAGCATTTCATAAAAATGTGAAAAAAAATTTAAAACGAGAATTTAACATTTAAATATATATTAAATTTACTTCAGTGAAACCTTAAATAATTTCAATTAAGCATTAAATTAAATAAATACTCTTAATATATTATTCATTTAATAAAAATAGTGACTATTGATTATTTCAATTGAATGGACACCATATTAGGAGTTGATAAATTGAACGATTTATTAACATTAATACCAATTTTGATTCAATGTACTCACTTCCTTATTTGCTTCATTTATAAGCATTACTAAATGCTTTTATGAATCACAATATTTGTATTCCTATTTAACCTATATATCTTGTGAGATGCTACAAAATTTTCTGATGATGGTGAAATGATAAATGCTCGCCATGTCTTGGTGCAGTAGCTTAGTAGTTTGCTCGAAAAGCTGATCTCAATTTATTGTTTTAATATAGTCACGTGTTTTTGTGGAAAGTTAGAATTCATAAATTAATTTTGAAATTAGTTAATTAAAATTAAAAAAACTAATATATTAATTAGTATTTATGCACACACACACATCTAACTGAAAGTGATTATATATATAATATATAATTAACCAAATATGTTTAATAATATACTAAGAAAAATATTTCACATAAAATATTTTTATTAATTCATTTGAAAAATATAAAAAAAAATACTTAAAACTAAATATTTTAATAATTTTTTAAAATAAAATTTTTTTAAAATAATTTTGTAGATGTATTTAAAATTTTTTTACCTAGATTTCTCACTTTAAAATTATTTGTGATATATATTCACGAAATATAATTTTAGAAAAAAAAATGGTAGGAAAGTTTTGCATAGTTTTATGTTCTGAATTAAATTTTTCCTTTAATTATATAAAGATAAATTTAAAATGCTTTTCTTTAAGTAATACATCAAGTGTGGTGTATTTTTTTGAAATTGTTCACACAATTAATATTATATTCTCTGAGAATTAAAAATGTGCCCGTATAACTTTTTTATTTTTGATTTTTGTATGATAACATATAAAAAAGATATATATATATATATATATATATATATATATATATATATATATATATATATATATATATATATATATATATATATATATATATATATATATATATGTTTGAATGCATGAAAGAGTTTAAAAGACAAACGTTTCATACGAGATAGTATTATTTTATCTTGCCAACATACCAAATAGATTTTCTCTCTAACAGATAAGTTAAACTTGAGCAATCTGATTGCTTAAGGAAATGATCAGATTTGATCTTATACTTCCCATTCAGACTGCGTAAAAGCATTTTATTAAATTAAGGACAGTCGACGTAATAGTATGAAGGGTACATTAGGAATAGAGAATCTTTCAGAATTTGCAATGTTGCAGGAAGAGGATGATGAATTTAGTTCTTGAACCCATGATGAGTCGAAATTACGATATTTTGATAATAAAGATATTGTTAAATAATGACTCAATCCGAAGTTTTTTTGCTGTCATTTGGTGATTGTGTTCTACTCCTGCGAAATAGTTTTTTATTGTTCACATCTCACTATAAAATCTGTTTTAATCAGCTTTTAATTTTTGAGGATTGTTTTGTATGTTTATTATAAATTTCCATAGAATTTTGAAATACATCTCCATGTGGACATTGTTATGTACATCCCATTATTTAAATTACATTTAGATATTAGGGTATTAACATTTTTTTTATGTATATACCCATAATTTCGAAATGAAATTTAATTTTTATTTTGAAAATGAAATTAAACTCAAAATCTCAAAAATACTAATTACTCTTACTCGCATTTCAAATTTTATTTGAGTTATGTGATAGAAACATTTATTAGATCAAATTTAGTTTGCGCTTAAAAATTGATTTCGTAGGTAAATTTTTATACAGTTTTATGGAATTATTTGGAAGGAAAAAGCAAAATATTTCCTGCAATTTTTAAAAAATTCATGATTTAGAACATGATTTAAAATTTTCAGCACTGTTAATACAGTTTCTATAAATTAAGATTGTGTAAATGTTTTCACAAAAATACTTTTCTACATCTTAAATTTCACCGATTTAATATTAAAATGTCAATAACTTTGTTAAATGAATTTTAAATATATATATATATATATATATATATATATATATATATATATATATATATATATATATGTATATATATTTACTAGTTTATTATATTTGAATATTAACTATATTATTAAATATAATAAATATATAATAAATAAGGTTCCAACTGTAGTATTAATTACTGTTTAGGAAATATAAATTTTACAAATATGATAGTTAACATATTAAAATGCTATTTCGTTTTAAAATTTTGAACTTTTTTTAAATAAAATATTTTAGAAGGCATATTCATTGCGTTTTAGATATTATTGTGGTTTTTAAATACACTAAGGTTTTGGTATAAAATATATCTTTTATATATATATATATATAGTTTCAAATGTTATACATTACATAATTCTTATGTTAAATTTCTATATTGACTATTTTTATAATTCATCTAACTTTCTAGAACAATGCTTTTACCCTAAATATTTTAATTTATGAAAAATATGTTATTCACAAAAATATTTTATGAAATCGAATATTTTATAGGAATAGGTGTATTTAATAGGCATCACTAAAATATAATGTAGCTTAAATATATAAAGGAATTGTTAATATATATAAAATATTAAACGAAAAGTAATTCTTATTCTTATAATAACTTAAAGGGAGATCTCGTTACACAACGAAATTATTTTATTTTGTAAATATATCCTTCTTAATACCATTTTCCCTAATATTTATATTTAAATTATTATTGTTGATTATTTAAAGTATAATATTTCTATTTAAGTAATATACTAATATGCATCTCATCAATGAGTATTTCGCATAAACTGTTTTAAAATTTTAAAGTATGTTTTTTAACTTAAGGTAAAGATTTTGGTGCAACTAATTTGTTTTAATTTTCCGTAATTTTTCATTAGCTGAATAAACCCAATTGAAAAAAATTAAATTATTTTGTTGTTTTTGGCTTTATTGGAATTTTAACGTTCTATTACCTTTATATATATGCTTATGAATTCATATAATCTTGTGAAGACACAGATAATCATTCAAATCTTTACTTTGTAGTGAAAAATTCAGAAAATGTAACATTGAAAAAAAATGTTTTATTTGAAATTAAACAATCAAAATTAACTCGTGAATTATTTTTTAATTATTCAATATAAGTATTTTATCATATTGCTTATTAATATTAAACAGTACTTAATAATGTAAGCAATTTAATATTATTTAAAATATGCTTGATTCATCCTTTCAAATTTAATTTTTAAATGATGCAGAAGTTTTTAACTATTAATTTTTTGATTAGGAAATATTTAGTTTTAAAATATTCATAATAACGACAGATATATAAGAATTTAATTTAATCTGAATTGACTTTTAAATTTTGAAAAAGTATTCAATTTAACATGGATTTAGTGTTTTATAGAAAGTCACTACACTTTTTAATTAGAATCATATACTTATGTTTCTGGAGGATTAACTCTTCCGAACTAATTGAAACACGTTTAATTATTAATGAATATATTCTAAAAAAAACAGCTTCATTAAAAATTAATAGTTTTAATAAAAAAATCAATATTTATTCTCTTAAAACAAAATTGCCTAACAAAATTCAACGAAAATTTTCGTTGTGGTTCAAATATTTTCATTTTATAAATCATATAATGAAGTTCTCTAAAAATTGAACGTATTTTTACTTTTATCATTCTTTATTCTCAGCATGGCATGTGTTTAAAATAAAGATAACATTAAAATTTTTCATTTATTTTCAATTGAAAAATTTTCAAGATAGATTTTGTTTTATTAAATTCTCTTTATTGGAAACTTTAAGTCATATGTGAATATTCTTTATGTCGGAACATGCGAAAGTTATTCACTTGCATTATGTAAAACATTGTAAATTTTATTTTTTCTCAAAGAAAGTTGAAATATCATTAAATAAATTATTAAAATGTTTATGTTGTATTGATAAAACCCAGTGAAAACTTCACTTCAAAGGCATATTTCTCTATTGAGAGTTTCATTAAAAATAAAGCCTATACTCGTGTCACTAAATTTTCTGTTACTGTGGAATACTTATATTTAACAAAATGAAAAAGACTTTATACATTTTAACTTCATTATAAGAATTTAAAAATCATTTAAATCAAAAGATAACTTTTTGTATTGTTCCTTATGATTAAGTTTCAGTGTTCTTTGTCTCAACACTTCTCATTTATGATGTATTTTAAGATAAAAATCACATTTTTTGTTTAATTGTTGTTTGGTAACTTTATATTCATTTTTTCATCATACATCATATATTAGGCCGACCGATGGCTGTGTGGTTAGTGTTCCTAACTCCTGAGCGGTGGGTCCCGGGTTCGAATCCCAGTTTGGGCACGGATGTTTCTTTCTCTGTTCTCTCTGTGTTTCTTTTTCCCTTCTTCTGTGATGATGTATGAAGTGGCCTATCCTATAAATGGGTTTGTGGTGGTATGGGGCGGGCAACGCTACTCGCCTCCGTGACTTTGTTCACAGTTGCCCGCTGGGTAATGACAAATGAGTAGCAGTTTCTGATCGTGTTATGGCATAGGGTTCGTCACCCAACTGCCCGCTGTTTAAAAAAAAAATTCATTTTTTTGCGGATGAATTCGATAAATAATCACAATAAAAATTTACAGTCGTTAAACATTTTAAGTTACTGTTTTCGGAATATAATATATATTTCTTCTATAACAAAGACAATGTATGATATATTTCTTCTTTGTTATCAAACACAACTAGTTTATTTTAATGCGTGGGCGTGCACACACACTATGATATAATTTGTGCATATATATATATATATATATATATATATATATATACATATATATATATATATTCCTTAATATTCCAATTAAATATTTTTAAAGGGTTTGCATTTAATTTATATTATAATATTTATAACTAATTCTATATATATAATTAACATATTTTTAAAATTTTAGAATAAAGAAATAGAAAATGTTACTATCAAATCTACCAATATAATGATTCAAAATAAAATTTCCAATTTAGATTATACACCGAATATTTTGTGTACATTGCAAAGTTATGTTTTAATTCATTGGAAGTAAAACACTGTAAATTCAAATATCTTTAAAATTATAGCGTTATGCACAGTTTATTTTTTTAAAATATATCACCTAAAATATCTCTAGTTTTCATTTTTACGTTTAGATTTCATTGAAATTCTATAGTTGTTCTGGGAATACTTATTTTGAAATATATAATTACCTACGCAGAAAGTTCTCATGGATATCGGAAAGTATAAACTTTTCTAATTTGTAAAAATTATTTTCGAGAAATAATCTATATTTGAGATTTTAGCTGTTATTTATTTGGTATTAACTAAAACAGTGAACTAAAACTGGAATTAATTTTGCCGTCTAGGGATTTTCCTTTATTATTTACATTACGATATTTCGGCGAAACAAAAGTTTTAATATTTAGCAACAAAATCCAAGTAGTAACTGAATAATTTCTATTTTACTAAGAGATAATACAGATGAAAAATTTTATGAATAATTTTTTTTTTACTTAATATTTGTATTATACTTCACTCTTGAAAAATAATGGAAGTTGCAACTGTTCATTATTTAAATCCATTAATTTTTACAGAAATAGGATAATTTCGGAGAATTCAGTGTAAAATAACGAGTAAGAGAATATCATTAATTTTTGTTATCCAAGAGAAATATCCATTTTAAATATATTTATTTTAACACCTTTATTTGTTAAATCATATAAAATGTTTGCTTACAAATCTGTCTTAAAATGTTCAAAATTTACTAAAATTGTACTTTTCATAGGAAATTTTGTTCAATTAATGACTAAAACTATTTTTCAATGCATAAATATTTTAAAATGGGCTAATATGTAAGATAAATCTCTCTCTCTCTCCCAGCTTTTTATTATAAACTTTAAAGTAGGAATTTAATTGACTTTTAATTTGTTAACTCTAAGACTTTGGTAAATGCGAAGATATCTTTCACAATTAGTTAGAATGTAATGTTACATAATTAAATTTTAAAATAAAAAGATCTTATTATTTGATAATGATCATAAAAACAAGATACACTAATAGGTAAAATTCTACAATGGAGTGCTTCTTGATACTTTGGTGATACTTTGACGAGAAGATAGGTGCCTAGACATGACTAAACAGAAGGGTGCTACACAAAAGATATACAAAGTTTTGCAGGATTACCAGAAATTAAAGTTTATCTCCAAAATGTATCGCCAAACGAAATGGTACCTGGTTTTACACCGAACCCTACTAATAAAATACTTTTTTTGAGATATTGTTTTTTGATGTAAAGCAGGACACACTAATAAAATAATTTTTTGGAATATTTTGTTTCTTTTCTATAAAACAGGATACCTTAATAAAATACGCATTTTTGAATACTGTTACTTTTGTTTATAATTTGAAAATTTTTGATTTTGAAAGGAAAATAAAAAAAGTTTGCTTTTCTTCTGATTATTAAAAAGTAAACTTAAATACCCTGTGAAAAGTTTCATTACAAATATCCTATATTTTTCCTCAAAATGACAAATAATTGAAAAATAAGTTTAGTTACTATAATAGCTATTTTTAATAGATGTAGTTATTCTTGAAAATATTGTTAAAATATGTGATATGAAGAACAAAACCTTACATTATAAAGAGTATATGTAACAATTAATATCATTATTATGGACAGATATTATAATATGAAAAGACTCATATAACTTTACTAGCGTATATTTAAAATTTATTCAGTCTAATTAAGGTACATATTCTTAGATGATAAGTTACGAAATGATAAAAATAAAAAAAAATGCTTTATCAAAATGAAGGAGCTAAAGAATAAATTTTAAAGAAGTTTGAGCTTACAGCCCCACGTAAATTGTTTCAATAAATACGAATATTTTTTTGTAAATATAATTTATTCATATTAAATATTATAAGACATAAACATGT